>JAVJIF010034373.1:0-47779 GCA_038442645.1 Agave tequilana
ATTTTTACTCATCTTCTCTATATATTTGCAAGTACACACTCTAAAGGAGATAAAGCAAATAATCACTTTAATTAACACTAATTAAAGTGATTAAATCCAAGATTAAAGATAAAGCCAAGATTTGAATTCCAGATCCAGAAAGATCCACGCGCCAAAGAAGAATCCAGATAGTCACGTGGCTAACCACTTAACAATAAAATCCCACCAGAAAATCTGGGCTCAACAGCCCAGATTTGGCCGCCAGATCTGGGAGATCTAGCAAGTTGGCGGCAGTTACAGGGAGTTAGGATCCCGGATTTTGCGCCACCAACTACCTTCTAGATCCTTCACCTGGGGCTATAAATATGGGACCTTGGACCTGCGAGCAGAGACTGAATGGAGAAGAGAGGAGAATTCATTAGTTGTTGTAATTTTGTTTAGTTTTTCTCTAGGTTTAGTTCTTTAGATCCCTCTTCTTCTTCCCTAGAATTCATTGTAAAAGAGAGTGATTGTGAGAGAGAGAGCTTGTGTAATCAAGGGTGACACTTGAAGCAACAAGGATTGATCCATTCTCCTTCCTCTACTTGAGCTTGGTTCTAGTTTATGTGCTTTCTTTATTTGCTTTCTTTATTGCTTTCTTTAATTCCTTGCAAATTTACTTCATGCTTTGTTTTACTTCTCTAATGGCTTTTAGCTAATTCCTTCTCCATGTACTAGCTAACCACTAGCCTTGCCATCTTCACTAACTCATGGGTGATTGCTTTTGTTCATCTTGCAAGTTGTATGGTCTTCTCTTCTCCGATGGGTTAAACCACTCATTCGACAAGTGAGAAAGTAATTAGATCAACACGCGAGACGAATCCACGCCGATGGAGTGACAACATGAGGCAAGCCTTCACTATCACGGAGTTTAGTAAGTATTGGTAAGGTAGTAAGGTAAGCTAGTCATGGAATGCTTCTTCTTTAAGTTTCCTTTTCTTTTCTTGTGAATACAAAATCCACTATTGATTTCTTTTCCGACTTTTCCACCATGAACATATCCATCCTTTCTTTAGTTTCTTTTTCATTTGATTCATTATTTTTATAAGACATAGAAGAATTCTCGTTTTATAACTTCACTACCACTCGTCAAAGCTTCCATCGCGAGCTCTCCCTGAGATTCGACTCGGTATAGTCCTATACTATAGCGGAGACAAGAAAGGGTACATAAAATACATTTTTATACTCATAATACGTATACCTTCTTAGTCTAATCAAAATGGCGCCGTTGCCGGGGGAGAGCAACGTTTTTTTGGTTTAAAGTGAAGTACTAAACGATTCTTCTTCTCTGTTGCAGGTTACATGTTGAAGAAACAGAAAATCTTGCATTGCAGTGACATACAAGTGGACCTGGGCCTCTGCTCTCGAAAGCAGAGACCAGGATCCCTCCAAATTGCCGCAATTTCTGGGATTTTGCCGCAGATTTGCGGCAATAAGGAGTGAACTTCTGATAAAATTTCTGCAGGGCCTCTGGTTCTGCAAAACACAGCTGCTGATATACCTGAAATTCTGTATTCTTCACCTTATTCCTGCTTAATTAAAAAACAGTAAAAAATTGGTTGAAATTGTTAAAAATTGTTTAGACATTTGCATTCTACGCACGTGTCTTTCAATTCTTTACTTTTACTGTTGAAGAGTGCTGGAGGCAAGGTACGTTTCGCATTGCATATAGACTAGGAATCATCTCTTGCTTGATT
The DNA here is from genome assembly GCA_038442645.1 of Agave tequilana. Taxonomy (NCBI): domain Eukaryota; kingdom Viridiplantae; phylum Streptophyta; class Magnoliopsida; order Asparagales; family Asparagaceae; genus Agave; species Agave tequilana. Next base: position 1,716 of record JAVJIF010034373.1, read on the forward strand.
TTCATGCTTTGAGTGAATCCTTGTTATATTTCTTGTACACTTGCACAAATCAATTTTAAGGGCATAACCCGTAAATAAGATAAGGTGGGGGAGTTCATTACCCTTTCCTTAGCCCGAAAATCATTTTCCCAAGCACTCACTAACCCAAGCCTAATTTAATAAAAAAAATAGACGTTGGCCCTAGGGACATCTCGGACTCAGTTAGGAGATTATCTTAAGGGGGAAAAGTATTGGAATTTAACTCTTGCAAAATCAGTGTCTAGGAAAGGGGTTGAGGCCGAAAGCCCGAAGGTTGCTGGTTACTTAATTAAGGAACGTCTTCGGACGGAAAACCTCCCACCAACCTTACCCTTCCCTGGCTGATTAGCTTGTGGTTAGAGTCTACACTAAACCTCCCGTGGACAGTCTATCAGTTAGGAGTCGTCTAGGTCCTAAGTCTACCCTAACTTAGGTTAGAATTTTTTTCTTTTTGTTTGTTTGTTTGTTTGTTTGTTTTTTGTTTGTGATTGTGTGATATGGCCTTCAACAATTCTTTCAATAATAATCCATATGTCACACATACTTCATATTCGGATAATTCCAACCCGGTGTTTTACAATATGCACCAACCACATACACCGGGTTGGCCTTATCCGAATCAATATGACCATACCCCCCATCTAATAATTATAATGTCCAAAATAATTTCAACTCTTCACCGAGTAATTGGGGATTCACGTACCCCGAGTCAAATTCTCAAATTCCTTGTCCACCATATTCACCTTGTCCACAGTATTCATTTCCCGATTCCGCTTCATATACTCCTTTTTCTGAACCACCATTTGAAGAAAAATCTGAGTTACTAAGGAGTTTAGAAGCCAATTTACAGAGAGCTGAGCAGACACTTTCAGAACCATTTGCCTCTCCAATTCCACAGTATTTTCAAGAGTCTTACTCAGTTCCACCTCTTCATAATGAACAACCATTTATGAGTAATGATTTCTTGTGTGAGTCCACTCTTCCATCACCACACATGTTTGACTCACAATTTCACCATCACTTCCAAGACAACACTTCCTCTTTTCATCAAAATAATGAAGTCATCAATTTTCAAAAGATGCTTGAAGACATGACTCATGCTCAAAATGCTCGTGCCCGTGACTTAGATTTGATGATCCAAACTCTTCATTCTCATCCTATTTCTAATGTCACTAGCCACTCTGTTAAATCCAAAGAGTCATGTAGTCTTGGAAGTCCAGATTCCATTTCAGCACACTCCACTGAACTTGTCCAAACGTCAAATCCCATTGACATTTTGGCAAGTTTTTCTTTTCCTGAAATTGAACTTGACCATGATCCTGAACTTCCACTTGATGATTCAAGTTTACTTCCTGATTCAATCATGATTTCCATATCCTTACCTGATTTCACTTCATTTCCCAAGTCAGTATTGGATCCAGTACCCATCCATTGTGAAATTGAATCACCAATATTTTATGATGATCACATTGAACTTGGCCAATTCCATACTTCTGAAAATCCATTGATAAATTGGCAAGTTCACATTTTATTGAACTTCATGAGGAATGTGATCTTGAACCCCAACTTCTTGATTCACTTCTTTTTCCTGATTCAATAATAACTCCGGTATCTTTACCTCACTTCAATCTTTTCCCGGAGTCGACATTGGATCTTTTCCCAATTCACAATGAAGTTGAATCACTCATCTTTAAGGATCATGTTGAACTTGACCAATTATACCTTTTGAAGATCCTATTGACAAATTGGCAAGTTCTCCATTTTGTGGAATTGAACTCAATGAGAAATGTGACTTTGACCCTCAAGTTTGTGATTTAGTTCAAATACCTGAATCATTAATGACTCCTGTTTTGTTACCCAATTTGAGTAACATTTTAGAGTCAGTTTTGATTCCCAACCCTCCTGAACTTGAATCACTAATCTTAGATAGTCACATTCCATCATGGGAAACTGAATGTGGACTTGAGCTTCATTTTCTTGACTTGGACCCAGTTCCTGAATCCATTCCGACTCCTGAACCTTTACTTGACTTCATTCACTTCCCTGAGTCGGTGTTCCTTTCCGAGTCCAAGTCAACCGTTCTATCATTTCATATTCCATTCTGGGACAAGGTAGTTGATGAATTTAACTCAGAAATTATTTTAAAAATTTGGAAATTAGATGGGGTCATGTACATAATAAAAATCATCCATGCACACATCATTTTTGTGGGTCATATTATTGAGATTTTTGGTGGGTTCCTGAAAACCCAACATAAAGTTGATTGGGCCATGTTTCGTGGACCAATCAGACCACCACCGGAACCACCACCTTAAGGTAATTTTTTCTTCCCTCTCCATTTTATTTCATGCATACATATATCATGATGCATTGAGGACAATGCATGAGATAAGTGTGGGGGAGGGTTTACTAACTTAGAGTTTTTAGATTTTCTTTCTTTTACATTTCTTTTAAGAAAAATAAATAAAAAAAAAATAAAAATAAAAAAATAAAAACTTTTTGAAATAAGAGACAAAGTTTTGTTCTATTTTTTTAAGAAAATTAAGATGTATCTTAGAAATTAAGAAAGCCTTAATTATGACATCTTAAACCTAGTTGAAATAATAGATCATGTTTGAAATTATAGGCTAAGTAAGAAAAATTGGTGAGATATTTTTATCTTAAATTTTTTGCCTTAGATATTATGCACTTCACACTTACACATTTCTTGGGATGGAAACAAAGACCAAAAATGCCATATAAATAAAATAAAAAAAAAGAAAAAGAAAAAAAAAAATATATATATAAATAAACATCACCTATTAAGCTGGACAATCGTGCCTCAAGAAGCATGATTATTCACGCCTAACGGTGGTAAAGGAAATAAATAATCCCCCTTAGTTATGTGGCCTTTTTCACTTGAGACCTTAAACCCGAGGGATGTTTTCTCATCTGGTGCCCTAAGACCGACTGGTTTGGGAGTCATCGGTTAAAGGCTCGTTACAAGGGTGAACTAGAAAGCCTAGACTAAGGGAAGAAAAAAGCAGAAAAATATATATATAAATAAATAAATGGCTTGATGGTTGGAGTTGAAATCCCAGAAATTTTCACAGAGCACGGTGTGCATACTATCTAGGTTTTATGAAAGATAAAGTATTCAATCCAATTTTGAATTCTTACCTTAATTGAAGACAAGATCTTGCATGGATACTAAGTTTAAAGAAGGAATAATTATAGGTGGACTTATGACCTAGGATCACTTATATTTTTGCAAAAATAGTCGTAAACATGTCTCTTATTCAAAATGCGTTTTCAAAACATTAACATTTGTTTTCTTTCTTTATGGATTTTGTGGGTGTAATCCGCTGAAAACCCTCAGGAGACAACACTCCTCCTCTAGGGTAACCTAGAGGTTTAACGGCTTGTTGCACACGCTCAGTGCAATCGCGTCACCTGCGAAAGTGGTGTAATAAAATTGGTAGTTTAGATTTTCTTTTTTCTTTGTTTTGCTCGGGACGAGCAAAAGAATAAGTGTGGGGGTGTGATTGTAATCCAATATTGCATATTTTACCTCATAATTCCCATGCATTTAGTTAATAAATATATGATTTTTACTCATCTTCTCTATATATTTGCAGGTACACACTCTAAAGGAGATAAAGCAAATAATCACTTTAATTAACACTAATTAAAGTGATTAATCCAAGATTAAAGATAAAGTCAAGATTTGAATTCCAGATCCAGAAAGATCCACGCGCCCAAAGAAGAATCCAGATAGTCCACGTGGCTAACCACTTAACAATAAAATCCCACCAGAAAATCTGGGCTCAACGGCCCAGATTTGGCCGCCAGATCTGGGAGATCTAGCAAGTTGGCGGCAGTTACAGGGAGTTAGGATCCCGGATTTTGCGCCAACCAACTACCTTCTAGATCCTTCACCTGGGGCTATAAATATGGGACCTTGGACCTGCGAGCAGAGACTGAATGGAGAAGAGAGGAGAATTCATTAGTTGTTGTAATTTTGTTTAGTTTTTCTCTAGGTTTAGTTCTTTAGATCCCTCTTCTTCTTCCCTAGAATTCATTGTAAAAGAGAGTGATTGTGAGAGAGAGAGCTTGTGTAATCAAGGGTGACACTTGAAGCAACAAGGATTGATCCATTCTCCTTCCTCTACTTGAGCTTGGTTCTAGTTTATGTGCTTTCTTTAATTGCTTTCTTTATTGCTTTCTTTAATTCCTTGTAAATTTACTTCATGCTTTGTTTTACTTCTCTAATGGCTTTTAGCTAATTCCTTCTCCATGTACTAGCTAACCACTAGCCTTGCCATCTTCACTAACTCATGGGTGATTGCTTTTGTTCATCTTGCAAGTTGTATGGTCTTCTCTTCTCCGATGGGTTAAACCACTCATTCGACAAGTGAGAAAGTAATTAGATCAACACGCGAGACGAATCCACGCCGATGGAGTGACAACATGAGGCAAGCCTTCACTATCACGGAGTTTAGTAAGTATTGGTAAGGTAGTAAGGTAAGCTAGTCATGGAATGCTTCTTCTTTAAGTTTCCTTTTCTTTTCTTGTGAATACCAAATCCACTATTGATTTCTTTTCGACTTTTCCACCATGAACATATCCATCCTTTCTTTAGTTTTTTTTTCATTTGATTCATTATTTTTATAAGACATAGAAGAATTCTCATTTTATAACTTCACTACCACTCGTCAAAGCTTCCATCGTGAGCTCTCCCTGAGATTCGACTCGGTATAGTCCTATACTATAGCGGAGACAAGAAAGGGTACATAAAATACATTTTTATACTCATAATACGTATACCTTCTTAGTCTAATCAAAATGTACATGGCTAGCCTAACTTCACCTCATTGCTAACTTACTAACTCTATGTTGATTGCAAGATTGCCTCATATTGAATCATAGGTAATTTAAAGATAACTTGCATGTTCAAGTGTTGTTTCCCTTTTGAAGACTAGTGTTCCTTTGTTGTTAACTTGAAGCCTCATCTTGAATCATAGGCTCTCTAAATAGATGTTCATTGAGGAACTATAGGATTAGTACTCAATTAGTGCTAAGTTTAGAAGAATCAAAACTCTTTTGAACATTCAAAGCTTAACTACAAAGTTAGCTTGAAGTAAATGAGTTGATCTTGTTATACAAGTAACACATCCTTGGTGATCCATCCTTATGTTCCATCAAAGGCTCTTGTTCTTGACAAGGCTCTTATTAGAGGCACACATAATTCATGTGGAGTTCTAACAAGCCATTACCAAAGGAGACAACTATACTTTCTTGGAATTCACAAGAGACTAGAATTATGCAAGAATTGAAATAGACAATCACCAAAAGAGATAGTAGTAGCTAGGTGAGTCTTAGCTAGCCATGAAACAAGAACTTAGCCCTCCATTAAACTAATAACAAAGCTACAATTCTTCATAGAAAGCAAAGATCTAAAGCAATTCAACTAGAACTAGAAATCAAATGCAAGGAATTAAAGCAAATGAAAGAAAAGCACACTCAAGTCTTGCAAAGAGATGATGAAAGCTCCATTGATTAATCCTTTACACAAGAGTGTCACTCCCTTGGTACAAGCTCTCAAACTGAACTCTCTCTCTCTTTGTCTAGAACTCAAGGAGGAAGGAGATGAAGTCTAAAAAAAACTAGAAGAAAATTACAACAATTCCCTATTTTCTTCTCTCTCTTCACTAGATCTCGTGCAGACCCTTGGCCACCTATTTATAGGCATTTCTGAGAAGCTTCTGGAGCCATAACCGTTGGCGCAAAATCCGAGGCCCAACCGTTTCAAAACGGCCGCAGATCCTCAAGATCTCCCAGATCCGGCGGCAGAATCTGGGCCGTTGAGCCCAGATTTTCTGGTGGGATTTGGTAGTTGGGTAGTTAGCCACGTGGTCTATCTGGATTCTCCAATTGGCGCGAGGATCTTGGTGAGATCTGATTTGAAATCTTGGCTCTTTTTGATTTAACTCCTTTAATTATCACTAATTAAAGTGATTAATGACTTCTTCTCTTTAAGGTGTGGATCTGCAAAAAAGAGAGAAAATAGGGATTAAAAATCACATTTAATATATAATATGCATGATATGAAGGTGGTATAAAATGCAAATATGTGTAACAATCACACCCCCATACCTAGCTTTTGCTCGTCCCGAGCAAAACAAAGAAAAGAAAAGAAAAGAAAAACTATACTACCAGTTTTATTACACCATTTTCGCAGGTGACGCGATTGCACTGAGCATGTGCAACAAGCCGTTAAACCTCTAGGTTACCCTAGAGGAGGAGTGTTGTCTCCTGAGGGTTTTCAGCGGATTACACCACAAAATCCATAAAGAAAGAAGACAAATGTTAGTGTTTTGAAAATTCATTTTGAACAAGAGACAAGTTTACGAACTATTTTTGCAAAAATATAAGTGATCCTAGGTCATAAGTCCACCTATAATTATTCTTTCTTAAACTTAGTATCCATGTAAGATCTTGTTTTTAATTAAGGTAAGAATTCAAAATTGGATTGAATATTTTATCTTTCATAAAACCTAGATAGTATGCACACCGTGACAGTGAAGATTTCTGGGATTTCAACTCTAACCATCAAGACATTTATTTATTCTCTTTTTTTTTTTTTCCTTCTTCCCTTAGTTTTCTTAAGCTTTCTAGTTCACCCATGTAGCGAGCCTATAACCGATGACTCCCAAACCAGATGGTTCTAGGGCACCAGATGAGAAAACATCCCTCGGGTTAAAGGACTCGAGTGAAAAAGGCCACAAAACTAAAAGGGATTTATTTATTTTATCACCGTTAGGCGTGAATAATCATGCTTCTTGAGGCACAATTTCCCAGCTTAATAAGTGAGATCACTGTTAGGCGTGAGTAATCATGCTTCTTGAGGCACAATTTCCCAGCTTAATAAGTGAGATCACTGTTAGGCGTGAGTAATCATGCTTCTTGAGGCACAATTTCCCAGCTTAATAAGTGATCTTTTATTTATATATATATATATATTTTTTATATATGTCTTTTTGGTCTTTGTCTTCATCCCAAGAAATGTGTAAGTGTAAAGTGCATATTATCTAAGGCAAAAAATTCAAGATAAAAATATCTCACCAATTTTACTTACTTAGCCTATAATCTCAAACAAGATCTATTATTTCAACTAGGTTTAAGATGTCATAATTAAGGCTTTCTTAATTCCTAAGATACATCTTAATTTTCTTAAAAATAGATTAAGACTTTGTCTCTTATTTCAAAAAGTTTTTATTTTTATATATTTTTTTATATATTTTTTTTATTTTTCTAAAAGAAAAGTAAAATCTAAAAATAAAGTGGAAAATCTAGAAAAAAGATAAAATCTAAAAATAAAAGGCCTAAAAAGAAAGTGAAAAATCCTAAAAGAAAAATAAAAAGGTCTAAAAAAAAAGTGAAAAATCCTATGTTAGCATCTACCCCCCCATACCTATCTCATGCATTGTCCTCAATGTATGAAATATGAAATGATGCATGACATAGGTAAAGGATAAACTACTCCCTCTGTCGCTTAGGACCCGATGTGGTACTAGGTCCAGCCGATTGTGTTCTCCTCAATATCGCCTCCATCCCATCTAAACGAGAGGATTGCTCCTCTACCTTCTTCCTAAGCCTGACTTGTCCCCGAAATATCCTCTTCATGCCTTTCCAGATAGTAGACATGAAGGCTTTTGGTTCCGTTGGGGGTTCCTGTCTCCAGAATTGGGGTTCATCTTCCTCCTTTAAACTTTCCTCCGAAGAGGACTCCACAGATACAGTCTCAGGCAAGGCACTGGTTGTCCAGAGCGCCTGCAAGCAACTATTGTATGAGCTTGTGGGTCTCTCTAGCGTAATCGTCACTCTGTCAAATGTAGAAAAAACAGCGTCTGGTATGAAATGTTGACACAGACGTGTAATTAATATAGGATGAGAATACTTTGCACCCCGAGTGCGAGAGGAATTTTTAATAATTGAACGGAAGATAGTCCGATTCAAACAGACCGTGTGGTTCTGTGTCATCAAGTCATGAATAATCTGTAACACAGGTCTATTGAAGGAAGAGGTGTGTTCTATCCCTAGAATGTTTCGTTAGATCCAACGTCCAACGCAATGAATATTTCTGAATGTAGATTGGGCTTTGAGCCCACGATCCTGGACTGTGCAGCGTACACCCATGATGGTTAAGTAATCCATTAATGGCAAGGGGTCGCTAGGATGGGGATAAATGGGGGCATGAGTGATTTGTGCAAGAAGTGGAAGTGTGACCAAAATGTCACCAAATGGCATGTGAGATACAAATTGGTATGGGTCATGATTCACAGATGCATAATCTATTGAATTGTAAAAAGTGTTGACAAGATCGGGGCAATAAAATGCTTCATGCTCATTGTGATCAAACACCAAAGTGTACCAATTCCAAGCGCGGATTCGATCCACAAAAATATGCCCATACCCCCCACTTTCATTAAAGAGTGCAGAAAAATCCCTCTCCACATATAAATTTGGGGCCATAATTGCTAAAGAAAGTAAAGCAAAGGATTTAAGAAAGGAAAATGCAAACCACCCCCGGAAATCGTGGGGGAAATCCAAAACAGTAGTGCAGAAGGCACCCAAGATGTAGATTGGAAGAAATCACTCGGGATCTACCACCAGCAGAGAAAATCAGCCGCGCAGAAGTTTGCTGAGCACCAGAGAAGGCTGAATAGCCGCAGATCGGCGGCTGGAAAGGGCTTTTTGCGGCAGAGTTGAAGAATCTGGTGAAGGGAATTTTGACAGAGGTCAGGTTTGGAAGAGGCTTCTCAGATCTGAAGGGAGTCGGCGTTTGAGGAAGAAGAGGCAAGTAAAGAGGGTATTTATAGGGTAGGTAAAAAGGGATGTCCAAATTTATCCCTAGGTCAAAGTTAGAATTACAACCCTAGGTCAAAGGATTTTGAATATGAATGGAATCCTAGGGAAGAAAGAGAATCCTAAGGATGTGAAATTCTTTTCACGCTCAACAATCCCAAAAAATTTTTATTTTCATTTTATTTTTTTTTATTTTATATTTTATTATTTACAAAAAATGTAAAAGAAAAATATTTACAAGTGTGGTCCCGAAAATGATATTCAGGAGAATGCATGGGAAATTATACAAATGAAAATGTCACAAATAAACTGGGTCGTAAAGACCCAATTCGTGAATGTCGTGTGACAAGGAATCCGTGGTAAAAAATGACTTGAGATGTTGACCGTTCACAGTGAATGTGTTGCCATTAGTCGGGTCAAGAATCTCGATTGCTCCGTGGGAAAAAACATTCTGAACAATGAAAGGCCCTGACCACCTGGTTCGCAGTTTACCAGGGAAAAGGTGGAGTCGAGAATTATACAACAGAACCTTTTGTCCGACAACAAAAATCTTCCTGTGAATGGATTTGTCGTGAAAAAGCTTGGTTCTGTGCTTCGTGATCCGAGCGTTATCGTATACCTCGTTTCGTAATTCTTCAAGCTCGGATAGCTGCAGCTTCCTTAGAACACCGGCTTTATCCAAATCTAGATTCAGCTGCTTTAAAGCCCATAGTGCACGGTGTTCTAACTCAACGGGCAAGTGACATGGTTTTCCAAATATAACTCGGTATGGGGACATACCGAGGACAGTCTTGTAAGCGGTCCTGTATGCCCATAAGGCATCAGTCAGTTTGATGGACCAATCCTTACGATTCTGTCCTACAGTCTTCTCCAGAATGAGTTTTATCTGTCTGTTTGTTACCTCAACTTGCCCATTGGTTTGAGGATGATAAGCCGTGGATAGTTTATGAGTAATAGAGTATTTTCACATCAAGGCTTCAAAAGCCCTATTGCAGAAATGACTCCCATTGTCGCTCAGTATCGCACGGGGGGCTCCGAAACGCGAAATGATGTTCTCTCTTAAAAACTTAATGACAACTTGGTTGTCATTTGTCCGTGTAGGAATTGCTTCAGCCCATTTAGAAACATAATCTACGGCTACCAAGATGTATTGGTTACCGTAGGACAGAGGAAAGGGTCCCATAAAATCGATGCCCCAGAGGTCGAAAATTTTGACTTCCAAGATGGGTGTTAGGGGCATCATGTTTCTTTGTGTAATACGACCCGTCATTTGACATCTATCACAAAGCTTGCAAAAGGTATAGGCATCCTTAAAGAGAGTGGGCCAATAGAATCCACTCTGAAGCACTTTTTCCGCAGTTTTCCGTGGACCAAAGTGTCCACCGCAAGCTAACTTGTGACAGAATGTCAAAACACTCTGATGTTCATCTTTGGAAGGCATCTACATATGATTTGGTCAGGACAGTATTTGAATAAATACGGTTCATCCCAAAAGAAGAACCGCATTTGTCTCAGAAAACGGTGTTTTTCTTGTCCTGACCAATGGGAAGGAATTTGCCTGGTAGCAAGGTAGTTCACTATATCGGCATACCAGGGCTCTCCACGTATCTCCAAAATATGCTCATCAGGAAAATCTTCATTAATCGGTATTTTCTCATGAGGTGCATTCGGGATTCTTGACAAGTGATCTGCAACCATGTTTCAACGCCCTTTTTATCTTTTATCTCCAAGTCAAACTCTTGCAAAAGAAGGATCCATCGAATCAATCTTGCCTTAGCGTCCTTCTTTTGCATCAAGTACCTCAGGGCGGAGTGATCAGTAAAAATAATAGTTCTGGACCCTAGCAGATATGGTCGAAATTTCTCCAACGCAAAAACAACTGCTAAAAATTCCTTTTCAGTAGTCGTGTAATTGAGTTGGGCATCATTTAGCGTTCTGCTAGCATAATAGATCACATGCTGCCTATTATCAATACGCTGTCCTAAAACAGCGCCTATAGCAAAATCTGAGGCGTCGCACATAATCTCAAATGGTTTGGTCCAGTCTGGTGCAGATATTATCGGTGCAGAGACAAGTCTATTCTTAAGCTCTTTCCACGACTTCCGACATTCCTCATCAAAGATGAAGGGTACGTCTTTCCCTAGGAGATTTGTCAAGGGTCTTGCAATGTTGCTAAACCCTTGAATGAATCTTCTATAAAAACCAGCGTGCCCTAAAAATGATCTAATGTCTTTTAGACATGTAGGTTCAGTGAGCTTCATGACGACTTCCACCTTGGACTTGTCTACCTCAATTCCTATTCTCGATATCTTGTGCCCAAGTACAATTCCTTGCTTGACCATGAAATGACACTTTTCCCAGTTAAGTGTCAAATTCTTTTCCATACATCGTTACAAAACCAACTTCAGATGGTACAAGCACTGCTCAAATGAATCCCCATATATCGAAAAGTCATCCATAAAAATTTCTAAAAATTTCTCCACCATGTCCGAGAACAGGCTCAACATGCAACGTTGAAACGTTGCTGGAGCATTGCAAAGGCCGAAGGGCATCCTCCGGTATGCAAATGTTCCAAACGGACAGGTGAAGGTTGTCTTATCTTGGTCCTCGGGAGCAATTGGGATCTGATTATATCCTGAATATCCATCCAGGAAACAGTAATACTCGTGCCCCGCCAATCTCTCCAGCATCTGATCAATGAATGGAAGAGGAAAGTGATCTTTACGTGTGGCGGTGTTCAATTTCCTATAATCAATACAAACTCGAATCTTCGTTGGAAGACGTGTTTGTATCAATTCTTTATTCTCATTCTCCACCACCGTAAAGCCAGCTTTCTTAGGCACAGCGTGAACAGGACTTACCCATTGACTATCGGATATGGGATATATGATCCCATTGTCTAAGAGTTTCAGAATCTCCGATCTAACAGCTTCTTGCATAATTGGGTCAAGTCTCCGCTGTGGGTCTCTTTTAGGCTTAGCATCTTCCGTCAAGTGAATTCTATGTTGGACAATGGAAGGACTAATCCCCTTGATATCAGCCATAGTCCAACCAATGGCTTCTCTATTTTCCCTTAACACAGTTAAAAGGTCCTCTTCTTGTTGTTTCGTAAGATTGGATGCAATTATTACCGGAAAGGATTCTTTTTCATCCAAGTACTTGTACTTGAGATGACCAGGAAGAACCTTAAGCTCAGCAGAAGGGACTGGATCTATAACTGGTTGCTCATGGTGCAAGGGAAGAATAGGGGTGGAATTAGTAGTCCTTTCAACATTTGTTCCAACAATTTGATCAAGAGTTAGGTCATCAGATTCTAACTCAAATTCCTCTTCAGATTCATATTCCATCTCCTCCACGTGTTCGCTGGTTAACCCTTCTATCAAGTTAACATCAAAAGAGTCATTCTCCACATCCCTTGGCTGCTTCCCCAGACGGAAGACATTCACCTCCTTCGTCATATCTCCGAACGTCAGCCGCATCGATCCATTTCGACAGTTGATGATCGCATTCGCGGTGGCTAAGAAAGGACGTCCTAGAATGACAGGTGTTTGCGCTCTGTGATTATGTACGGGTTGTGTTTCAAGAACAACAAAGTCAACGGGGTAAATGAATTCCCCCACACGTATTAAAACTCCGTAATTTCCCCCTTGGGAATCTTAACAGAGCGGTCAGCCAATTGAATAGTCATCTGGGTTGGACGAAGGTTGCCTAACCCTAACTGCTGGTACACGGAAAAGGGAAGAAGATTGATGCTTGCGCCCAAGTCTAGAAAAGCCCTATTTACAGTGGTCTGCCCTATGATACAAGAAATGGTTGGGCTTCCTGGATCTTTGTACTTCACAGGGATTGGACCATTAAGCAATTCACTTAGGTTGGAAGCCAAGAAGACTTTCTTAGGGATATTTGCTTTTCTCTTTTTAGTACACATCTCTTTCAGAAATTTGGCGTATGATGGGACCTGTTGAATAGCATCTAAGAGAGGGACATTGATTTGTACTTGGTTAAATATCTCTCTTATCTTCTCCATGTGAGCATTATTCTTATGATTTGTAAGCCTATTTGGGAATGGGACAACAGGCTTATAAGTTTGCTCATCAACTTTCTCTTTTCCTTTAGACAGGGATGTGGATGGTTGTGAACTCGAAGAAGGACTATTTTGCACAGGTAGAATTGGAACAGAAGGTGATGGTTTTGACACAGGTTTTGGAGACTGATTTGAGACTTTGTTGTCTACTTGTTTTCCAGACCTAAGGATTTGAATGGCTTGGCATTGGCTTTGGCTGGGTCCCAAGTCTTCAACTTCGTGCAGAGGAAAATGAGCTTTGGGATTAGGCACAGGTTGGCTAGGCAGCATTCCTTTTTGCCTTTCAGTTAGGGAATTAGCCAATTGTCCTATTTGGATTTGTAATTTATTCATATCCTGCTGCTGATTGTTCATCATTGCCGCTTGGGTCTTAGACAAGGTTTCAATCATTTTCTCCAATTCGGAAATTTTCTTATCTGAAGGATTGGGTGGTTGATGCTGTTGTTGTTGTTGATACTGGGGTTGAAAATTAGCTTGATATGGCACAGAATTTTGATATGGTTGGAATCTGGGTAGACTCTGATATGAATTGAAATTTGGTGGGTTTTGGTGGTAAGTCGGTGGATGAGACTGAGACTGAGCAGGGTATTGTTGTGAAAATGGTTGTCTCTGCTGCTCAGTACTAGACTGACTCCAAGAAAAGTTCGGATGGTTTCGCCATCCCGGATTATAGGTTTTGGAGTAAGGATTGTAAGTGGGTCTGGTGTACATGGCATTCGTATTCTCCTGAAAATTTTGAGAGTAATACACTGGACACTCTTCCAACACATGATTCAAATCATGGCAGTAAGTACAACCCGGGTGGATTATAGGTGCAGGGCTAGCCATAGGTGATGGGCTAGCTGCTGATGATGGGTTGACTTGACTAACAACAGAATTTTCCCTGGATTCTAGCAATTCAATCCTCTTCATCAACTGAGTTATTTTAGCTTCTGCAGCTATCGAGGATCCTATAGAATGTAAACCAGTTCTGGAAGTTGTGGGTGTGGGTTTCTCAGGACATGACTCCCACTGGATTGTCTTTTCAGCTAAAGCCTCAAAAAGATCCCAACCCTGATCTTCATCCTTCTTTAAGAATTCTCCTTGACACATGGTTTCAAGGAGAGTCTTAGTCTGATAATCAAGCCCATCATATAAAATCTGGCACTGGCGCCATTTTTCTATACCGTGATGGGGACACAGGGCTACTAGGTCTTTGAAGCGCTCAAAATACTTCCAAAATGGTTCATTGGCTTCTTGTTTGAATTGCATTATATTCTTCCTCATAATGGCTGTCTTATGAATAGGATAGAACTTTTTAAGAAAGACCTTAACGAAATCATCCCAAGAAGAAATTGAGCTGACAGGAAGATTGTACAGCCACTTCTTAGCGATATCCTTAAGTGCAAAGGGGATGAATCTAAGTCTGACAGCATCATCGGTAAGCTGGGAAATCCTCATCATAAGGCATACTTCTTCAAACTCTCAGATGAAGAAGTATGCATCCTCAGATTCAAGGCCATGGAATCGTGGAAGTGTGTTTATGAACTGGGGCTTCAACTCAAAATTACTTCCATTTGTATTCGGGAGGAGAATACAAGATGGCAATGATGTGCGAATAGGAAGAACTTGTCCTGCAACGACACGTTGTTCGTCATGACTGGAATTGTGTCGAGTGGTGGTGTATGTGGCAGTGTAGAAACTCTCACAAGCCTAGCAGAATCTGGGTCCCGAAACCACTCTTGCATACAATTACACAATCAACGTGCACCTTTCAGTCAAGCGGAAAATGAAAAATAACAATCAAGAAGAAAAAAAATCAATCCAAGCTTTCTAGGTTTCCTGGACCTAGATGACTCCTAACGATAGATTGTCCACAGGAGGTTCGGTGTAGACTTTGACTATAAGCAAATCGGCCAGGGAAGGGTAAAGTTGTTGGGAGGTTTTCCGTCCGAAGACGTTCCTTAATTAAGTAACCAACAACCTTCGGGTTTTCGGCCCTCAACCCCTTTCCTAGACACCGATTTTACAAAAGTCACTTTCCAACACTTTTCCCCCTTAGGATAATCTCCTAAGTGAGTCCGGATGTCCCTAGGGCCAGCGTCTAGCAATTTTATTTAGAAGCTTAGGATTGTGAGTACGTGGGGAAAATGGTTTGTGGGCTAAGGAAGGGGTGATAAAATCCCCACCTTATCTTTTTTATAGGATTTGCCCTTAGAATCAATTAGTGCAAGTGTACGATATCAACAAACAAGGGTCACTCAAAGCGGAATTAAATCAAACAATGAGTGAGTCCTAGTCTATATGCTATGCTTACGTACCTTGTCCCACGCACTCTTCAACAGTAATTGTAAAGTAATTGAAAGACACGTGCCTAGAGATGCAAATGTCTAAACAATTTTTTTAACAATTACAACCAATTTTTTACTGTTGATTAGCAGATAATAGGTGAAGAATACAAGATTTTATGTATAGCAGCAACTGTATTTTGCAGAGAAGCAAGCCCTGCAGAAAACTGATCAGTAGTGAACTCCTCTTTGCCGCAATTCTGCGGCAAAAGCCAAGAATTTGCGGTAATTTGGAGGGATCCTGGTCTCTGCTTTCGAGAGCAGAGGCCCAGGTCCGCTTATATGTTACTGCAATGCAAGATTTTCTGTTTCTTCAACCTGTACCTGCAACAGAGAAGAATTATCGTTTAGTTTCTCACTTTCAAAGCAAATACCGTTGCTCTCCCCGGCAACGGCGCCAAAAATTGATTGGTAAAAACAAGGTATATGAAGTTCTTGCACAAGAATTAGGTAGAAAAGATAAGGTTTAGAGTTAACCTTTGGTTCTTGTTCACTTCAAATATGTATTTGATATACCTTGTCCAATCTTCGCTATAGCATATAGCTATACCGAGTCGAACCACAAGGAGAGCTAGCGTTAGAAGCGTTTGATATGAGTGAGAAAAGGAAACGAGATTTCTTCTTTGTTAATTACACAAGAACTAGAAATGTAGAAGAGATGGTGGATTGGTGCATTGTGGGAAAAGAAATTAAAAGAATGAAGTGTGTTGTAAGGAAAAGAATGCTAAAAGAAAGTGTTGTAAAAACTTTTGATAAGAAGATACATGGCTAGCCTAACTTCACCTCATTGCTAACTTACTAACTCTATGTTGATTGCAAGATTGCCTCATATTGAATCATAGGCAATTTAAAGATAACTTGCATGTTCAAGTGTTGTTTCCCTTTTGAAGACTAGTGTTCCTTTGTTGTTAACTTGAAGCCTCATCTTGAATCATAGGCTCTCTAAATAGATATTCATTGAGGAACTATAGGATTAGTACTCAATTAGTGCTAAGTTTAGAAGAATCAAAACTCTTTTGAACATTCAAAGCTTAACTACAAAGTTAGCTTGAAGTAAATGAGTTGATCTTGTTATACAAGTAACACATCCTTGGTGATCCATCCTTATGTTCCATCAAAGGCTCTTGTTCTTGACAAGGCTCTTATTAGAGGCACACATAATTCATGTGGAGTTCTAACAAGCCATTACCAAAGGAGACAACTATACTTTCTTGGAATTCACAAGAGACTAGAATTATGCAAGAATTGAAATAGACAATCACCAAAAGAGATAGTAGTAGCTAGGTGAGTCTTAGCTAGCCATGAAACAAGAACTTAGCCCTCCATTAAACTAATAACAAAGCTACAATTCTTCATAGAAAGCAAAGATCTAAAGCAATTCAACTAGAACTAGAAATCAAATGCAAGGAATTAAAGCAAATGAAAGAAAAGCATACTCAAGTCTTGCAAAGAGATGATGAAAGCTCCATTGATTAATCCTTTACACAAGAGTGTCACTCCCTTGGTACAAGCTCTCAAACTGAACTCTCTCTCTCTTTGTCTAGAACTCAAGGAGGAAGGAGATAAAGTCTAAAAAAAACTAGAAGAAAATTATAACAATTCCCTATTTTCTTCTCTCTCTTCACTAGATCTCGTGCAGACCCTTGGCCACCTATTTATAGGCATTTCTGAGAAGCTTCTGGAGCCATAACCGTTGGCGCAAAATCCGAGGCCCAACCGTTTCAAAACGGCCGCAGATCCTCAAGATCTCCCAGATCCGGCGGCAGAATCTGGGCCGTTGAGCCCAGATTTTCTGGTGGGATTTGGTAGTTCGGTAGTTAGCCACGTGGTCTATCTGGATTCTCCAATTGGCGCGAGGATCTTGGTGAGATCTGATTTGAAATCTTGGCTCTTTTTAATTTAACCCCTTTAATTATCACTAATTAAAGTGATTAATGACTTCTTCTCTTTAAGGTGTGGATCTGCAAAAAAGAGAGAAAATAGGGATTAAAAATCACATTTAATATACAATATGCATGATATGAAGGTGGTATAAAATGCAAATATGTGTAACAATCATGCAGCAAGGGCGTCTGCCTTGGTATTTTGAGATCGAAACACGTGCCCGATGTAGAAGCCTTCAAATAGGTTAGCCAATTCAATGGCTGTGTGGTAATAGGGTACCAAGTTTTCGTGGCGGACCTCGTATTCGCCTTTAACCTGATTGATGATCAGTTTTGAATCGCCATAGGCTTCGAGGTAGCGTACCCCCATTCCCTGGGCGAGTTGAAGACCGATGAGCAGAGCATTATATTCTGCTACATTGTTGGAGCATGATTCTGTCAAAGAAAATGCTCTGGGAAGAACATGGTTCTGCGGGGAGATAAACTCAACCCCCACTCCGGCGATAATCTTGCCTTTAGGGTCCATTCGCGATGCTCCATCGAAGAACATCTGCCACACTTCCTCTTCTGAGGCTGCATAAGACTCGAAGACTTCATCAGGGATATCTTCGTGAAGTTTTGAATGTTCCGGAACTGGATGAGCAGCCAAGAACTCTGCAAGGGCCTGGCCTTTAACCGCCTTCTGAGGGGTGAAAATCATGTCGTATTGAGACAATAAAAGTGCCCACTTAGCCAATCTTGAATTCAATGATCCTGGCTTCGTCATAAGAAGACACAATGGGTTTACTCTGGAGATGACATATATGGTCTGGCCGACCAAATAATGTCGTGGAAAAGACCAAATAATGTCGTGTCTTCTGAACAGCGAAGACGAGAGCTAAACACTCTTTCTTGATAGGGTTGTAGCGAGATTCCGCTCCTATGAGAGTTCTGCACAGATAATAAATGGCCTGCTCGTGGCCATTGTCGTCCTTTTGAGCGAGGAGGGCACCGAGGGAGTAGTCCAGAGCTTTTACATAAAGCAAGAATGGTTTCCCTAATGTAGGGGCCACTAAGACTGGAGGCTTTGTGAGGTACCTCTTGATGTCTTCATAAGCTTCCTGACAAGCTTGATCCCATACGAAGGAAGGACCCTTTTTCATGAGTCGGGTGAACGGTTGACAGCGGCCTGAGAGATTTGCAATGAATCTTCTGATATAAGCCAGCCTGCCTTGCAAGCCCCTGAGCTCTTTGAGGTTCCTTGGTGGATGCATGCTCTGGATGGCTTTAACTTTGTCTGGGTCAAGATGAATCCCTTTTGATGTGACAATAAACCCAAGGAACTTGCCACTTGACACTCCCAGGAAGGATTTTGTCGGGTTCATTTTCAGTTGATGAGCCCGCATTATATCGAACATCGTTCTCAGGTCGCGAAGATGTTCATTCTTGTTGTGGCTTTTGACGGCAATGTCGTCGACATAGCACTCCACCGTTTTTCGGAGATGATCGTGGAAGATCGTACTCATTGCCCACTGGTAGGTGCTCCGGCGTTCTTCAGTCCGAAGGGCATTACAGTGTAGCAGTATACCCCCAATGGTGTTCGGAACGAAGTATGCTTCTCGTCGTCGGGATACATCTTAATCTGGTTGTACCCTGAAAAGCCGTCCATGAAAGACATCCTTTCGAACCCGCATGTGTTGTCAATCATGACGTCGGTGATGGGCAGTGAGAATTCGTCTTTAGGACAGGCCGTGTTGAGATCACGATAGTCGATGCAGATCCGTATTTTCCCGTTCTTTTTTAGGACGGAGACAATGTTGGCTACCCAATCTGGATGTTGTTTCTCCCGGATGAAGCCACATGCAATGAGCTTGTGAACTTCGGCTTCAATAGCTTCCATAATGTTCGGGCGAAACCGACGTTGTTGCTGCTTGACTGGCTTGGCGTCGGGCTTGATATTTAAACGATGCATAGCGACCTGTGGATCAAGTCCGGGCATGTCTTCGTAGCTCCATGCGAAGACGTCTATATACTCCTTTACGAGTATTATCAATTCTTCCTTTTCTGTAAGTGATAGGCTTTCACTTATAAAGATGGGCTTAGGGTAGTCTTGACTACCCAAGTTGACCTGCATCACCTTGTCTTCAGTAGGTGGTTCGCGCAGTTCGAATCGCTTTTCCCACTGGAGATTTAATTACTGGGCCCATGGCTCCTCATCAATAGCTTCTGTAGGCTCTAATTGACTGCTTGAAGTCATATTGACAGTGAGGTCTTCGAACATTCCTCCTACACTGATATCCGAGTCCCACTCGGAGGATGAGGCCGAATGTGATGGAATTGATCCATCGTCCTTGGCTTGAACTGTTTTTGATGATGTGGGTCTAACATACCCTAACCCCTTGCGTGTACTATCATAGTAATTTGCAGGCTTCCCCTTTGGGACAAAATGACGCATCAAGCTGTGCCTTCCTTTTCCAAAGTTCAGGCCCATTTCATGCTTCAAGTTATATCCCATTTTCTTCATAATGTGACGCGCCGACTGCGCGTAATGGAAGAACTGTGGAGTATCTGAACCTGAACTTGAATCTGTAACTGTAGGTCCCCGTGGTTGGGTTCTACCGAAGATTATCGGTAACTGACCTTCTTTGGATGGCGGGATCACCAAAACGGCTCCTTCTGCGGATTCCATGGGCGTGCTGGCCGCACTCGGCTTATGTAAGGGCATGTGCAGGGAGCTATCCGTAATGGATTCAAATAGCCCAACACTCACAGGATAATCAAAAGAAATATTATCATTAATTACTCATTCACCTTCATCCTCTGAAGGAGTATTATATAGGGGATTATTGAGACATGCTATAATTGGTTCACCAATCAGAATGGCTGGCATGTCTGCTTCAGATTCTGAATCCGCCTCATTGCCACTTTCATCATCGTCCGGCAATGGTTCTTTGGGTGTTTCACCGGCCTCTTGATACAGGAGAGCGTCAATGAAGTAATTTTCCACCCCTTTGAATGGTTGCTTTTCAGCAAAGACAGTTCGCACTGTCGCGTCATCTTTAACATATTTGAAGCATTGGTGCAGGGTGGAGGGAACGATCCAGTTGGCATGGATCCATGGTCGTCCTAGCAGCAGGTTATATGATGTGTCAGCGTCAATGACATAACATATCACTTCTGACTTCAGGCTCCCGAATCTGCAACGGAGTCGAATTTTCCCCAGTGGATGACTGCTCCCGGCGTTAAAATCGTATATTGTAGTAGTGGTTGCGGACAACCTGTACAGTGGTATGCCGAGGAAGTAAAGAAGCCTTTTGGGGATGATGCTGAGTGCGGACCCCGGGTCGACTTGTACTCTTTCAATGCACGTTGAACCGATATATCCGGTGTAGTACAGAGGTCGATCGTGCTTGTTGTCTTTGAGAAGAATATCTTCCGCTGTGAATGTAATAGCGGGCACCTTTGATTGTGCATGATGACATTCTGGGTAAGGAGACTGAACGTCTTCGTTAGGGACCTCTGGTATGCATGTCAGGAATGATTCTGAATTAGCCAGCGCATCCCTGAGTGCTTCTCTTGTCTCTTTTGAGAGGCGAAGGAGCTCGTGTATAGTGATACGAGCTGGGATATTGGCCAGTTGAGCCAATATGTCAAACCGAAAGGGCATATCAAACTCTTGTCCTGGTGGTTTCTTCAACACGTGGTCGAATCGTACCTCCTTAGGCTTCTCTTTTTCCTTGGTTGGGATTGGAGTAGATGCTGACATTGGTACCGACGTCGTTTGCCGTTGTATCTCGTCAGTAGACTTTTCATACTGCCCTAAGTATGATTTTCCGAATCGGGTGCCCGTCTGTTGAGGCGTATCGGCTTGCGCTGTGCAAGCAAGCTTTTCTCCTTCTGAATCACTGAGGGAAGCCGATGTAAGATTGCCGTCGTCTGGCAGGATGGAGATGACATTGCAAGACTTGCCCTTTGAGTTGAGCTCCTTTGAATCCCGCTGTACGTCTTGGACGAGGTCCGGGTGTACCCACATGACTTCCCCTGTCTCCAATGTTAAGGGAACAAGACCCTTATTATTTTGAGTTGTTGCTGAAGGATGTTTGACTTCCAACCGTGGCGCAGGGGCTGGATAGGTCCCGTCAGGAACTGTGACCTTTTGGGTGCTGCCGAACTCGAGAGTCACCATATTGGCAATGACTTTCTTCTGCTTCGTCTTTAATGTCAGACCCTGGCATCGATCAGGGCTTGTATTCTATCCTTGAGGACATAACACTTGTCAGTAGGATGGTGGATCATCTTGTGGTAGAGGCAGTATTTAGGATCGTTTGTGCGCCCTATCTCATTGGGACGCCGAGCATCTGGCAGTTTCATTTTGTTCCGTTTGTGGAGCAGATGAAATATCGTGACCACCTAATCGTCTTTGAAGGAATACTGCTTTGGAGGGAACTTAGGCTCCTGATTGTTGAAGCCGCTCTTCTTGGCCTTCGACTGCACATCTCCGGATAACTCCACAGACATAGTCTCTTTGCCTTTAGCTTGAGAAGATTGCGGTAGGTCGCTACGCCCTTTGTTGTTCATCCCCCACTTGCCTCTAGGGGCGGATGGTCGAACTTTTTAGCCGACTTCTCGACTATCTCTGCTTGTTCGACCAATTCCTTCCAAGTGTGGGCTTTGACAGCCCCCATGCGAACTTCCACTTGGTCTAAGAAGTTGTGTCTGCATGTCTGTAAGAGTATGGGTAATGGCATCCCTGCTGGGCACATCATGGATAAATTTCTGAACCGTTCAATGTAGTCACGGACAAATTCGTCCTTCCTCTGCACAGTGGAGAGGAGCTTGTCCATGGTCACTTCGGTATCGTCCTCATAGAAATGAGAGAGGAACCGAGTTTTCAGATCGATCCAAGAGTTGATAGAGCCTGGGGGAAGACTTCAGAACAAGTCAAATGCTACCCCTTTAAGGTGCCAATGAACAACCTAGCCATGATGGTGTCATTGCTTATAACATTACCAGTCTGAGACCGAAAATAATAGATGTGCTGATTTGGCGAGCTCTTCCCATCGTAGGCATGCAACGTTGGTGGTTTGAACTTCAGTGGATATGGCACCGAATCCCACTCCAGCGGATAAGGACGGACTGCCCCTACCTTCTTTAATTCATCCCTCTGAGATAGGGATGCGATTTGAGCTTGGAGGCCCTTAAGGACTTTAGCGTCTAAGGAAGGACCCTCCTTGGATTTCTCCGGCTTTGGCTGCTCATTGCTGAGGTGTTCCTCCTCATCGTGATTGCTCCCGTCATCATTGTTATTCCGGTTACTGAGGAGTTGAGCGAGCATCTGTTGAATGTTGTCCAGAGTTTCTTGCTGGGTTCTAGAAGTTTGCTCCTGAGCTTCCAGGCGCCGACGAAGGTCGTCGTTGACGTTATCAGCCATATTGACTGATGCTCTGTCTGTTCGCACCGAGCTAACTGTCGCCGAAGAGGCGTACCCACTATCTTCATCTTCTTCGTCCGATGATTGGAGTGATCTCCTGGGCTGTGACGAGGCTAGGGCCGTCGAGGGAGAAGGCTGCTCGTAACTGTAGGGTATTGCCACCCTGGATCTGGTGTTTCGGAAAACACCTTCGTCATGCACCAAGACTTTGCCTAAGCCGGGGCTGTAGTCTGGATCTGGGGACTCTCGTCCTCTTCCGATCATGTTGACGGATGCGGAGGCTGGATCTCGTGAGGTGCTCCTTCTGCGATGCTTCATAGGGAGATGTACAGACAGCCGATCAAAGACCGTTCGTCGGCCTGGAGAAGTGGCAGGGCTTGGCCCAGCCAGCAATGGACTGAGTGGACGGTCACCAGCTGGCATCCCCTTTGTTGACAACAGGGGGAAGTAGTTCGGAAAGACACCGACTTCCGCTTGTTCGCCAAGAATTCCCGCAAGTCAGGCCCATAGGAGCCTACATAATCCAGTGGAGAGACCTTTCTAAAGCGTACATAGGACGATGTTCCGTTCCTCTTGTCCCTGCGGAAGGGATTAGCACTGAATAGTACTTCAGTTCTAGCTTCGCCAACAGATGCGAGCTTAATGTTTGACGAACTGGAGAGCGGAGCACGCTGTGGTGCTTTACCCATTATGCCGCTGCAAAAGGGATTTGCCTTAGATAATACTCTGGCCCTAGCCTCGCGGCCATGGACGCAGTGAGTATGCTGTGGTACAGTAGCTTCACTCATAAGAACGGTGCTGGCACAAGGCATTGCTGCTCTTAAATTGGGCGACGGTATGATTGCCGTCTTGACTTTATGATTGGAGCAGACAGGCATCTTGCCTTTTTCTTCGCGAGAGAGGCGCGGTTTAGGCGTAGCTACGCCTGAAGCTTCGGTTGGAGACTTCTGTTTAGGCTTCCATACCCGCCTTGACAGAGGAGACTTAGGTTCGCAAGGAACCTGATTAGCCACACGCGAGGCTGAGGGGTGTTGGCAGAATTCTGCTTCCGGTTTCCGCTTTGAAACCTTGATCGTGGAAACTTTCCTATGCTTTCGTGCTCGAAGCATTGGGCCACCCCCAGAGAGGACTTCTTCAAATCTTCCTTGATCGAACTGAACCACCAAGTTCTCACAAGTAAAGGAATCAGACTGCGGACGTGCTTCCTTGTTGCGCCAAATAACCGCAGTAGGTTCGCAGAGAACCTTTTCTGTCTCCGTAGAGACTTTCCTTGAAGATTTAGCCAGAAAGGCGCTGGCTGCACCAGCTTTTCTGAATTCAGAATTAGACCCGAGGGTCTGTTCGTCGCATTGCGACACTTGATTCTCGGCAGTGGAGAATACAATCCCAGCGGAGTCGCCATCTTGTCTACCATTGTATTTGCAAAGGGGAAAACTTACAAAAAAAGGTTTGAGGAGCTAAATTACAAGTATTCTTAAAAAGATTTCAGGTAGATCTCCTCAGAGATTCTGGAGAAGTGTGCCGATAGGAGTCTGGTCAGCGCGCGACCACTTTGTCCCTTTGACGATGCGAGCGATGAGATTCCCTTCTCGCCTGATTCCGGGAATCAGAGAATAGAAGGTTGGTAGAACCCTCTTGCTGCTTCTCGAAATCGCCTTCAATTAGGAATTCCTTCTCGCCTGGTTCCGGAGATTCCTTGAAAGGAAGGACGACGTTAGGGTATCAACACCTGGATAGAGAAAGCAATTCTCTAAAAGATCTCTGAATTCGAGAGCACACGGTGCTTTTTGAAGAAGTCTCTGCTTGTGGAGTCTTCTCCGAAAATCGGCCTTCTACGTGGTCCTTGTTTCCTTGTGCCCCTGGTGGCCTATTTATAGGGAGAGTAAGGGTATAATCGTCCCTTGAAAATATAGAAACAGATTGAATCGAATCTGTTTGAATCCGGAAAGTAGCCTTGCTGCGAGGCTAAGATCAGTTTCTGCGAAGCTAGGATTGGCAGGTCGGTTGATCTTCTTGATCCTTTTCATATCGTTGGAGGATTTTCCCTGATCTTCTTACTCGTTTTAGGAGAGTCAAGAGATTGTGACAATCAACTGCCAAATTAGATCTCTGATTTGATCTTGATTGGATTTGATCTGATTAGATCTAATCTCATCTGGAGATTTGATTGGTCAAAGGTTGACCATAGCAGACCAATGGCGGAGCTGCCCGCATTGAGCTCGTAGCGGAGCTAGAGGCTGCTTCTGGCGAAGTCCGAAAGAAACCCTTTGGCAGAGCTGGAAGTCCTCTGTGGCGAAGTTGTGAGTTAGCTTCCTGGCGAGGCTTTAGATGGCTTCGAGGCGAAGTCGAGTGATATTAGCCTCTCAAGCGAGACTATCCCTTTGGGCTCATGTAATACTAAGTGCTAGCATTTAGACCTGCTGAGGTCTATTTAGATTCAATCCGGGTTCACTGTCTGCTTGCTGGATCAGTGGAGTCGAAGTTGCTTCCTTGTCCCTCGGAGATGGGTGAAAACTGGTCTTCAGCTCGTCTGTCACTTGTCTTTTGTAAATATCAACAAGTTTAGACATTGTTCGGACCAATAAGAATCTTGTCTTTTTAAGTGTCAACAGAAGTATGCAACATCACCATACTACGGTGTGGTGTCTAGGCAGCATATAGGCAATGCAAAACAGAATATATGCAATGCAGATTATACATGTGCATAATTGGTATGTCACCACAGAAAATGTAACATGTACCAGGTAAGTAACGATCATACAGGTAACATGATAGCGGATAAATGAGCAGGAATAGTAACAAGTACAACTAAACAATAGTATACATGTATCAGGCAAGTCATGTTATTTATACAATAGTAGCAATCAGTACCACCTGGTATTTTAATCAATCTCTTCCAGTGTCCCATACCACTGGCAGTTCATACTGGAGCCCGCACTCCAGTCGAACCCATCCGGACATGGCCTACGGGTACCATCATCCAAACGAGAGAGTGACCAAATAACAAGTGTTTCCGACGTCACTATTGCGTATACTATTTTATTATGTTAATTGGAAACCCATGGTCGAGGAGTTCTTATCGGGTGGGTGTATCCCGTGCATACCCGAGACAACGGCCTTAAACAGACCCCTGGCTGCTGAGACCAGGGCCAGCCCGCTAGAGCTGTAACATGTAACGGGAATCTCAATGAGCTAAAACAATAACGGGATGCTCATGAGTAACAGACGGTAGCCAGTACTACCCCGTCCCCTGCAGTGGGACAAACAATGGATCCAGACATCCACCCGATATGATCTAATCAACCGTCAAGTCTCCCCCATACCCAAGTTATCATTATTATCTGATATGTCAAGTATACAGTGTAACAAGAACAAATACAGTACATGATACGGGTAACATGATAACTGGACCTGAGCTCTGTTGATAGCATAGAACAATATAATGGGAAACGGGAACAATATAACGGGAAACAATATAACGGGAAACGGGAACAATAGATGTGGGATTCCACATATCGCATATCAACAGCTCTCATGTCTAGTAACGGGAAATCTATATCAGTAACAGGAAACAATCATATAACATGAATACGGTAACATGGAACAATAATACATGTAATCTGAGCGGGAATCCATATGACAAGAATAAAAAACCATACATGCATGTGTAATAGTGCTATGCCGAGAATCCATGTGACGATGATAATAATATGATATGCGGTAGTCCGTGCATTGGTATATCCGTGTACCCATGAAACATAAATGTGTAGCAATAATCCGTATAACACATCGGTATCTTGATAATAACAATAATATGGAATGTTATCCGTACTCGTGGAACATAGATGTGTAGCCATAAGTCTGCAGAGCACTAATCCATGTAATACCAGTGGTCCGTGTATCGTGTAATACCATGTCCTGTGACTTACCGTAACGGTGTCTAGCATGATTGTCTAGTAACAGTGTAGTGTCATCGTATATCTATGGCTCAGTATGCATGTCACGTGACTGTGATACACTACATGTCATAAGAGTGTACAGGCATATGACGACCTAGTGGCTCGAGTGGCAGCTGTTGTGCAAGTAGAATGACTGTGTCCGAGTTGTCTATGTCAGTATTTATTATTATTATTATTACCTCCTTATCTTTATTCTAAATCAGGAAATACCTAAAAATATTCTAGGTTATTCTTATTACAATGCATGTCTAATCATTCTCAGTTAATAATTAGTAGTTACCGTATTTTATCCATAATCATGATTTGTCACAGAAAGCAATCAATTCTTATCCCTAAACATGATAAAAGATAATTTATAAACAAAAACACTCACAAACTGGCCATAAGCAGGTAGCTCTCTTTCCCACGATCGCAATGGATCCAGAATCGTCCAAATCGGAGTCTGGATGCTCCCGATATCGCCCGAATACTAAAAGTAATAAAATGGGATTAAATATGTAAATAACAATATGTCAAACGCAAATACTGAAAAGTACCAGGGGGTTTTCTGTAAAATTACCTTTCTTTATTGGATGCGGTAGACGGGTTAACGGGTCGGGTTTAGATCCAAACCCAAACCCATTAACTTAAGTCAAATGGGTGTGGAATTTATCGGGTTAATGGGTTTTAACCCAAACCCAATAGGAGTTAATGGGTTCGGGTGTAACCCGAACCCATTCCTCCCCAAAAGCAGCAGCAGCGGCAGCATTTGCTGCCGCTGCTGGGGTGCTGCGGCCGGCCAGCTCTAGCCCGCCGGCGGCAAACCTAGCCGCCGGCGGCGGTTAGGCTGAGGGGAGTGTGAGATGGAGGGGGAAGGGAGTGAGAGGAAAACAGGAAAGAAAAGAGGGGAGGGCAGGGTAGCTCTGCTGCCCTGCGCCTAGCCGCGCAGCCCGGCTGCCACGGCGGCCGGCGGCGGAGCTAAGCCGCCGGGGTGGCCTGGGCTCGACTCCAAGGAGGAAGAGAGCGAGAGAGGGGTTCCGTGGGCTCGGGTTGGTGGCTGGGTGCGGCTCAGGACCGGAGCCATGGCCAGCGGCTGTCTGACCATGAGATGGTGATGGAGAGTAATTAGAGAGAGAGGTAATTAGAGAGAGAGAGGTAATTAGAGAGAGGATTTTAAGGGAGAAAGAGAGAGAAGGCGGTGGGGTTCTTAAATTTCCATTGATTGACAAAGGCGGTGGGGGGAAGGAATCGTGTAGAAGAAGGAAGAAGGGAAAGAAAAGAAAAGAAAAAGGGATTAAAAATAATATTTTAATATTATAATATTGGCCCAATATTCGACCAGCTTCGAATGGTGCCCAAAAATTACAGAAAATAGAGAATATTATCCTGAGACGTAATATGAAGATGGTTTGAAGAAATTCAGTCTGGTTTGTAAATTAAATATCCCGGAGTGTCTTGCCGATACGGGCGACACCGGTTTGGCCGGATTTTCGATAAATTCAGAAAAATTCCCAAAAATTTCATAACGTAGATAACATGATTCTAAGACATCTGGTGAAAGCGGATTCTCAAAATTCTACTCCGTTTGTGAAATAAAAATCGAAATGCCGATTATCGGTATCGGTCGACACCGACTACGGAGATTTTCCAAAATAATCCAGAAAAATTCCAGAAAATCCTGAAAAATCTTAAATATTAGAAAATGATTTTTAAAACTGAAATCAGCTCAATCGGATTACCACGGAAGTCAAATCAATTTTGTACGTCGTATCGCGTACCGATACGGTGATACGTACACCAGGGATCAGGGGGTTACAATGGTCGAGGAGTTCTTATCGGGTGGGTGTATCCCGTGCATACCCAGGACAACGGCCTTAAACAGACCCCTGGCTGCTGAGACCAGGGCCAGCCCGCTAGAGCTGTAACATGTAACGGGCATCTCAATGAGCTAAAACAATAACGGGATGCTCATGAGTAACAGACGGTAGCCAGCCCTACCCCGTCCCCTGCAGTGGGACAAACAATGGATCCAGACATCCACCCGATATGATCTAATCGACCATCAAGTGTCCCCTATACCCAAGTTAGCTTTATGATCTGATATGTCAAGTATACAATGTCACAAGAACAAATACATGATACGGGTAACATGATAACTGGACCTGAGCTCTGTTGATAGCATGGAACAATATAACGGGAAACGGGAACAATATAATGGGAATAATATAACGGGAACAATAGATGTGGGATTCACATATCGCATATCAACTGCTCTCATGTCCAGTATCGGGAATATCCATATCAATAACCGAAAAAAATCATATAACATGAATATGGTAACATGGAACAATCATACAGGTCATATGTACGGTGATGACAAGAAGATAGAAACAAGACATGCATGTACACTCGTGCGGTGAGCATATGTCACAATGATGTGTGAACATGAGATCACTGTGTGTCGAGCATCCGTGTAACAATGAGAATAATAATATGAAAGGCGGTGTCCACCATTCCTATCTCGTGATATTGTATCGAGTACCGTGGATCAGTATACAGGTGATGATAGTTATCTAACTGTTATATACTACATGAAATAATAGTGTCTTCGAATATGGTGAACTAGTGGCCGAGTGTCAATGGTCCATGAAGATGATCTAATAGGTATCCAGTGTCACACTCTACGTTTATTAGATATCAGGCATGTTCTAAGTACAGTGGTGATGACAGTGTTTTAATGTTGTCTCCAGGTCTCCAGATTATTTTACCGGTATCATGTTTTATTTAAATAAAGCAACCAAGTTCAATCAATATGATAAAAAGACAATTAATAAAATAAAACACTCACAAATTAGCCATGGGAAGGTAGCTCTCTTTCCCACGATCGCA
The DNA here is from genome assembly GCA_038442645.1 of Agave tequilana. Classification (NCBI taxonomy): domain Eukaryota; kingdom Viridiplantae; phylum Streptophyta; class Magnoliopsida; order Asparagales; family Asparagaceae; genus Agave; species Agave tequilana. The sequence continues at coordinate 31,112 of JAVJIF010034373.1, forward strand.
ACGAATCCAGAATCATCCAAATCGGAGTCCAGATGCTCCCGATATCGCCCGAACGCTAAAAGTAATGAAAATGGGTTAAATATGTAAATAATAATATTTAAAATGCAAATACTGAAAATTGACAGGGGGTTTTCTGTAAATTACCTGTAACGGGTTCTGGAGCGGGTTAACGGGCCGGATTTGGATCCGATAACCCGAACCCATAACTTAAAGTATTGGGTACGGGTTAATGGGTTATTGGGTTGGATTGGGGTTTATTTGGGTTAATGGGTTTCATTAAATCCAAAAAGGGTTATTGGGTTCACACCCATTTATGGGTATGAACCCTCCATAACAAATACAGCAGCAGCAGCTTGTGCTGCTGCTGCTTGCGCCCGCGCACGGTCCGGCCAGCAGGTGCTGGCCGGCGGCGAGGGAGGCCCGCCGGCGGCGGTCCCGGCCGCCGGCAGTGCGGCGGCTGCTCCGGCAGCGAGAAGGTGAGAGGAGGGAGAGAGAGAGAGAGGGGAAGAGGAGAGGGAGTGAACAGCACAGAAAAGAAAAGAGAAGAAGAAGAATAGGCGGCGGTGGTGGCGGTGGCGCCGGCCGGGGCGCGGTGGCGCCGGCGGGGCGCGGTGGTGCGGCCTGGGGTCGCGGTCGCCGGCGGCGGCCGGCGGCCGGCGGCCTGGCAAGGCAGTGGGCCTCCGATGGGACTGCACAGTGAGGGAGAGAGTAGGGGAAAAGAGAGAGAGAAGAGAGAGAGAGAGAGAGAAATTAGAGAGAGAGTATTAGGGAAGAGAGAGAAAGGAAGTTAATTTGAAATTAAGAGAGAGAGAGAGCTTTTAAGAGGGGAGAGAGATAAGTCGGTGACAATGGCGGTGGAGGAATTCTCCAGAGAAATGGAGAAGAGGAAGGGAAAAAGAAAAAGGAAAAAAAGTTTTTATAATATTTAATTAATATTATAATTAGGTCCAAAATTGACTAGCTCCGAATGTTGCCAAAAATTACAGAAATTAAAGAATATTATCCTGAGACGTAATATGAAGACAGTTTGAAGAAATTCTATCTAGTTTACAAATTAAAAATCCTAGAAGCTGTCGTCGGTACCGGGCGACACCGGTTTGGCCGGATTTTCGATAAAATCAGAAAAATCCTCAAAAATATCCTAACGTAGATAATACGATTCTAAGATATCTGGTGAAGCGAATTCTCAAAATTCTACTCCGTTTGTGAAAAATAAATTGGAAAGTCGATTATCGGTATCGGTCGACACCGACTATGGAGATTTTCCAAAATAATGCAGAAAAATTTCAGAAAATCCTGAAAAATCTAAAATATTAAAAAATGATTTTTGAAACTAAAATCAGCTCAATCGGAATACCACGGAGGTCAAATCAATTTTATACGTCGTATCGGGTACTGATACGGTGATACGTACACAGGGGATCAGGGGGTTACATTTCTCCCCACCTTACAAAAATTGCGTCCTCGCAATTTCCATTCAGGTGTGAGAACAATATTTCCAACCCCAAAGCTTAAAGGTTACGGGTCCACGACACTTCCGCTGCGCACTCTACTATCTATAAGGAACTCGGGATGGAGAAGTAGTGTAGTGAACTACAACTCACAAAGTGAAATTAATAGGATGAAGAGAAAGTAAGAAGAAAATCAAATAGTCTGAGTGATACCTGTAATTGAGGAAGATAACAGAGTCAAGGAAATAAATGGGCAAGGACATGGTATTCTTGTACTCGTTGCTGAATCCCCAAATTCAGATACAGATCAGTTAATCTGAACCTGACTGTACTGTTGGTAAGAGCCCAAGGATTTGTTGGCCCAACGGCCTTCCACTCTAGTTTTGATGATGATTAACTCATGTAGTTGTGTGTACTAATAATCTTGCAATGTTTAAGTTTCAGATACTTAACAAGATATTAGTTGGTGAAAGCTTCCACACATCTTTCACATGTTGATTCAAGAGCCCGAGCGTCAAAGATCATATATAGCACTTGCTCGGTGGATCAAAGAGTTTTGGATCGAGTCGGCTTGGAGATTGCGCTCTACAAGAAGACATCGGTACCATAGTTTAGTTTTGGGTTTAGATCCTAATTGTAAAGATTAGAATAGTATGATAAATGCTCAAGTTCACAACACACACGTTTCATGTTTTGAATATGGTTTTTGGTTTTTTGGTTTTAGGTTTAACCGATCTTGGTTTTCATGAATAGATAGATCAAAACAAGTTTACATGGTTTAATGTATATATGATTTGTTCTATATACATGCATGCTTTAATTTCCTAGACAAACTTAGTTTTGACTCCTTTATTAATGTGTTATATGTTTTGGTATTTTTGACAAAACATATTTTGGAATTAATGACAAAAACTATGATATATATTTGTTTCATGTATATTGGATTTCTATCCATATGCATCATGCTTCAAAGTGTTTAATTATCATGTTTTTGTATCTGGAAGTGTTTTGGACAAAACGTATTTTCTATTCAAGTTTTAAAAAATACAGTTTTGGTTTTTGGTAAAAATGATTAGATACAAAAATTTTGATACAAAATCCTCTGCCTACAAATCAATTATTATGTTTTATACTTAGTACTATTTAAAGATATTTTTCATAAAAATCAAAGTCTTTTCAAAATTGTGTTTTAAACTCAACTTTTGATCTGAGCCGGTCGACCGCACCAGTCGACCGTGCCTGTGTCAGTCTTATCCGGTCGACCGGACAAGTCGACCGTGGTTCTGGCAGATGCACGTATCAGTGTGCATGTTTGCCGGTCGACCGGGCGGTCGACCGACTGTTAACAGAGTTGCTCTCTGTTTGTTTCGGTCGACCGGGCGGTCGATCGGTAGCTGACAACGGTCAAAAATTGACCGTTGTGCGGTCGACCGGGCGGTCGACCGCCAGGGTATTTCTGGCAGTTCTGCTGCCAACGGCTATTTTCTAGATTAGCCTATAAATACCCCATTTGCAAGAGTTTTCTCTAAGAATTTTGGGCTAAAATTTTCATTCTCTCAGGTGTTTTTGCTGCAATCAAAATAGGTTTTTGATTCAAATTGAACAATCTTTTTGGTGTTTTCATTAGGGTTTGAAAAATCAAAGAAAAGGGTTTTGGGAAAAGTTTTTGAATTGAACTTCTCTATCTTGGTTTCATTTATTTCCCAAAGATTTTCTTTGAGTTGCTGGTTTCAAATCCCTTGGTTTTCTCCACACTTGAGCTAAAATCTACTATCTTTTCTATAGGATTTTGTGTGGGAAAAAGAGATTGTTTTGTGGTTGTTGTTTGAAACCACTAAGTTGTAAACCCAATCTTTTCTTAGCTTTGTGCTTTGGGTTGTATCCCTCAAGTGTTGGCCCAAAGGCCTTCCACTCTAGTTTTGATGATGATTAACTCATGTAGTTATGTTTACTAATAATCTTGTGTTGTTTAAGTTTCAGATCATTAACCAAGATATTAGTTGGTGATTAGCTTCAACAAGGTGTTTAGAAGCTTTCATGATGATTCCAGGGCCAAAGCTTCAAGATCACACATTGCCTAGCCCATGGATGGAGTTTTGGAGCAAGTCTTCTTGATGACACAAAGACTTAGGTATCCTAGTTTAGATAGTGTGTTTTAGATCCATTTGTAAAGCTTAGTATAGTTGATATGCTCAAGTGCACAACACACACGTTTCATGATTTAGATTTTGGTTTTCATGAATAGTTTGATCAAAACAAGTTTACTTTATTTCTATGTATATTAGATATGTTCTAGATATACATACATGCTCATATGACTTATACAAACTTAGTTTGACATACCTATTCATGTAGTTTTATGTTTTGGTATAAAACATATTTTTGAAGTTAAAGACAAAAACTATGATATATTTGTTGAATGTATATTAGACCTATGTCCATATGCATCATGCTTAATAATGTTCAAATATCATGTTTTTGTATTTCTATAAGTTTTAGGAAAATCAGATTTCCTATTGAAAAATCAAGTTTGATAAAAATACAAGTTTTGTTTTTGATAAAATTTGCAAGACTCAAAAATGAATTGATATGATTGATATATGTCTTGAAATTTTTATCACTTGTTTGTGTTTCAATATAAAATGTTAAAACAAGTTTTATGAGATTTTCAGAAAAGATAAAAGATTTTTATAAAACATTTTTTCCAGATTTTCTGTCTTTTTTTGTGCTGACAGGCTGGTCGGTCGACCCGGACGGTCGACCGCACCAAGAGCCGGTCGACCCGTAGGGTCGACCGACGTGCACAGATGTGCACGTCTGGGCAGACACAAAAATGGTCGACCGAGCCGGTCGACCGGGTCTGAGAGCTCGGCTCTCGGGTTGTTTGGGTCGACCGTTCCGGTCGACCGAGATGAGAGCTCTGCTCTCTGTTTGGTTGGGTCGACCGGGCCGGTCGACCGCAGTTGCCCAACGGTCATATTTCTGACCGTTGGCGATCGACCGGGCCGATCGACCGGCAGCCTGTCAGGCTGCCAGCTCAGCCTAACGGCTAGTTTTCTGATGGGCCTATATAAACCCTATCTCTTTGGGAATTTTGGCCAAGTTTTTTAAGAGGAAAAATTCCAGTTTTCTGAGGTGTTTAAAAGAGTTTTAAAAAGAGTTTGTGGGCTTTAAAACTTCTCATCTTCATTATTTTAGGTTTTTGGAAAATCAAAGAAAACTAGATTTTGGGATTTTGATTTGATCTTACATTTTCTATCTTTTACAAGAGATTTCCCAAGTAGTTTTTTCTTTGTTGCTTGTTTCCAAAAACACCTAGTTTTCCACACTTGAGCTATCATACTATCCTAATCTATTAGGATCTTGTTTTTGTGGAAAAGAAAAGAGAAAAAGAAAGAGAGAGTTTTGAGGTTGTTGTTGTAACCTCTAAGTTGTACACCCTTATTCTTATTGTATCCCTCTTCGGTAGAGGTGATCGGGTGTTTGGTTTGTATCCCTCAAGTGTGAGGTGATTGAGATTGGTTGTGAGCCTCTTCGGTAGAGGTGTTGGGTATTGGTTGTTGTTGTATTTGGCTACGGGCCTACCCCTCGGTTGTGAGGTGGTTGTTTGAGAGAGGAGTTAGGTACTCCATTGTTGTAAAAATCCTTTTCGGTGAAGGTTCCCTCGGTGGGAGTCCACGGTGGACGGTATAGTGGATTGGAAATCCTACACGGTGGTGTAGGCGGGGATGTAGAGCAAGGGTGCTCGAACCTCGTAACATATCTTTGTGTTTGCGTTTGATCCACTTGTCTCTAAACTCTCTCTCTTTACATTTGTGCAAAGCATCATACTTCATTCATATCATATTTGCTTGTGTTGAGCATAATTCATCTTGTCATATCATATTTATTTGCTTGTGTTGTGCCTTGCATAATCCATATTGCTATATCCTTGATTGCTTGGCTTGATTGTGTGTGCACATTGCTTGGATTGCTTGTGTGTGTGTGCTCAACTTATACTCATCCAACAAGAGCTTCACATAGCGCCTCAACCCATTTCAAGGAGAATCAAGGGGAGTTAGTCCAGAGCCTCGAAAGGGGAATTCGGCTACACTTGTTGTATTGTATTAGTTTGTGCATAATTTGTATTAGCTTTCGCATTTAGCGCACTTAGTTTTGCATTAAGTTTTAGATTAGCACTAACACCTATTCACCCCCCCTCTAGGTGTTTTTCAATTGGTATCAGAGCCAGTGCTCCTGATACTTAGGCTTAACATCCTAGGAGTGAGATCCATTTGCTTGCTAATCTATTGTTTGCATTTGCTTGTTTGCACACATATAGTTTACCATGGCCTTCATGACCCCACCTATGTATGACCCTTCCAACATTCATGTTTGGAAGATTCGGATGACCGTTTATTTGCAAACCCTAGGTCATAAAGTTTATCTTGCTATTACCAAAGAATCCTTCCTTAGTGATCGCAATCATGTAGGGGCCAATGCACAAGCCCTAGAGGCCATTAGAAGCACATTACCTAAAGATTATCTTATGTGTGTTCTAACATTGATTCCGCCTTTGCAGTGTGGAACAAATTGACAACAACAACCACCACCTCCGAGCTTCAAGTGCAAATTCAAGAAGAGGAATCTAGTGGAGAATTCGATTCTCAATGCTTCATGGTCCAAGGGAATGACTCCCTTGAGGTACATTCGGAACCCCACTTAGATTGTGATGATAGTGCTAGTTCTTCATGTGATGATAATATTGATCCCCATGCTTTAAATGAAGAACTTTCTATTGTTTGTGAAAAGTTAATAGAAAAATACAAGATTTTGAAAAAGAAAAGTCTAGATATTGAAAAAGAAATTAAAAGTTTGCATTCTAGACTTGATTGTGTTTTGCAAGAGAAGGTTGAGGTCTATAATGAAAGGGATGCATTAAGATCTCAATTAGATCTTGCACTTAAAGAAAATGAATTTTTAAAGTCTAAAAATAATTGTGAAACAATTTTGAAGAAAAATGAAAACTTATCTTCAAAAATTGATTTTATTTTAAAAGAGAATGTTGATTTGAAAAACAAAATTATTTCCATTTCAAATGATTTAGATGTGTGTTTAAAGAAAAATATTATTTTGAAAAATAAGATTGATGCACATGTTTGCCATGCTAGTGTAGCCTCTTCATCTAGTCTACCTAATGCATGTACTTCTTCTTCTAAGATTAATGATGATATTTGCTTGCTTAAGAAGAAGGTAGATTGTTTGGGCTCCACTATGAGCAAATGTGCTAAGAACCATACACGCTTGGAAACCTTGGTTCGAAAGAAACAAGTTCCAACTTTTATGCATGCACACCCTCCACGGCATACACATGCTCCACACGGACACCATCAACACATGTATGCTCATGTGTACACATGTACACATTGTGGCCGAAAAGGCCATCTTGCTAAATTTTGTTATGATAGATTAAATGTTTCAAATTTAGCAAAGAAATTTGTTTGGGTTAAGGAAGAGACTAACCCCCATGGACCCAACAAGATGTGGGTACCAAAGACCACCCCTCCTATTATTTTTGATGTAGGTGTGGGCTCTCACATGACGTGAGAGTGATGACACCTTGGAGTGGATGCGTTCCGGACTTAAAGGAGATCAATTGGATGCATCACTTTCAAGGGAAAGTTTGGTGGAGAGGACCACCTTTGTTTTGGAGAAATAGAGCGGTGCCCTCATTGGTTTTGGTATCGAATCTCTAACTCCTTATATTTACATGCTTTCCATGTTTATCTTTCATAGCATGATTTGATGTTTAGTGATCATCATGAACATGTCATGTTGATTAGATTAGTGTTATACTTATTAGTTGGTTGAAACATCCATGTTTTATATGGACTTATATTTTTTGTTTTCACCTTGGTAAAACTAATTTGTATGACCTAGATCTAATGCACATGCATGTACATATTGATCATATATGTGTTGTAATTCATATTGATGTTTTATAGCATGTTTTCATTGTCTATGGATTAGTATGTAAATGCCATGATTATTAGATCCTTGACATACATATATAGTATTTGAGACACACATGCTTATATGAACCCATTCTTAGTGTTCTCACTTTTGTTTAAACTATAATGTACATCATGAATCTAATACATGTGAATTTACATAATAATCATGTTTTAGTTTTATCATGGTGATTTCTTTATTGTGTTTTGATGCTTCATGTTAAGATTACTTGTTTAGTTGTTAGTTTTCATTAAAACTAGGATTTATACTTGTACATATAGTGGGCCACAAATAAATTTATATATGTTTGGGCTTGATTGCTTATTTGAACCCATTAGATGTGCTAGTATAGTCTAGTTTTGATGATTCATATATTTTAAACTTGTATTTCCATTTTGAATTTGTTTTATGAGTTTTTTAACTTCATGTATATGTCTATCTTGTCTAAACTATTAGATATACATGTTTATCCTTTTTGAGCCACGTGCCTTCATGCATATATAAATAGTGGACTCGTTGTGTTTTGAATATATATGTATATTTTAATTTGTACTTGACATACATATGCCATGAAGATTAAATAAGTTTTGATGATTTTCGTGTTTTCAATGTTTAAGGAATAATTGAGCTTAATTGAATATTTTCATGATTATGATATTCACACTTTATTTGTACACTCACTTTTATTGCTTGCTCATGTTTTGTTTTCATGAGTCAAAATTGTGCTTAATTAGATTAGAGTGTTGATTTTCTTGTGGATTTCTTATTTCATGAAAAACTATTTTGTTTTATTCCTTACTTGAAGGATTTCGTACTAGTTTTAAAAGTTTTTCTTATAACTAGTTCGTATTCTTCAATTTGGTAGTGATTTTCAAACAAAACTACATTTTCAAATCTAGTTTTGAAAACCCCTACCATCTATGGGAGGTTGGATGGGAGATCATGTTCATGTATGCCTTAAAATGAAAATCATTTAAAACTTGAACCTTGATTGGGAGGATTAGATTATATGATTTATACCATGCTTTTATTGTTATGTCAATTGGTATCATTGAACTCTCTCAATTGGTATCATTTTGATCTTTGTGTATACTCATATGTTTATTGTGTACGTATATTTTCAATTGGTATCATCTATTGGTGATTGGTACTCATTCTATTTCATACACATACACTTGTTTTATTTGTGATTAAGATATAAATTTTTCACAAAATCTTGTTTATGCTAGTGCTTGAGCTTCAATTTTGTTTCAATTGATTACTTTTAAATTGATATCAAGCCCTTGCATCTTTTTAGTTGGTATTTCATAAAGGGGGAGAAAATTTAATTTTGTCTTTCAATTGGTTATTCTTCAATGGTATTTGTTTCCCACTCCCTTATTTTATGATTGAAAATTTCATATTGGTATCATATGTTTAATATGAAAATTATTTACAATTGGTATCAAAATTTGTTTAGACATTCAAAATTTATTATGTTTAATTTCAATTGATATCAAGATGTTTCATGTGTTTTTACTTAAAATTGGTATCTAAATTTTTTTTAAAAAAAATATATATACAAAAGTTTTGATTTGTATTGACTATATGCATATAGATTCATGATGAGTGTATCTTGTATTGAAGAGCTTAACATCTCTTCGTTATGTGGTACACGTGTGTAGGGGGAGCTTCACATCTCCTCTTATTCATTACATAATGTGTGTTATGTGAATTAGGGCTTAACATCCCTCTTTCATGTAATGCATATGTGTAGGGAAGCTAACTTAGCGTCTTCCTCTTCATGAATGTATATAGCATATAACATCTATTGATCTTTATTTATTTTCAATTGATATCAAGTTGCTTCATTGACATATTTATCTATTGATATCATGTTGTTTATAGTCACCCCTTATTGACTTTGTTTTTGTTTTAGACAAAAGGGGGAGAACATTGTTCTATTGTTTTGATTGACTTTAAAAAAAAATTTTTTACCCATCATTTTATTGTTTGGATTGTTTAACCCCTTCTTGATCTTTTTGTTTGACAAAAAGGGGGAGAAAAATTTGTTTGATTTGATTTTACTTTGAACCCTTTGTTGATGATTGACAAAAAGGGGGAGAAGTATTTGAGTTTATATGCATGTTTTTGCTTAAGGGGGAGAAGTATTTGTCTTCCTTGTTACTTATGTTTTTGTATTGCATATGTTTTTGTATTGCAAATAGGAGAAAAAGATTTTGATTTATGCTTGTTGCATGTTTTATCTCCATACTTGCATACATATTCATGTGCTTCATTTCCATATCTTATTATTTATGTCTATGCATGAGTTAAGGGGGAGCTTCTTTGAAGCTTAACTTTAATCCATGCATATATAACTCCATGAGTTTTGTCATCATCAAAAAGGGGGAGATTGTTGGCCCAAAGGCCTTCCACTCTAGTTTTGATGATGATTAACTCATGTAGTTATGTTTACTAATAATCTTGTGTTGTTTAAGTTTCAGATCATTAACCAAGATATTAGTTGGTGATTAGCTTCAACAAGGTGTTTAGAAGCTTTTCATGATGATTCTAGGGCCAAAGCTTCAAGATCACACATTGCCTAGCCCATGGATGGAGTTTTGGAGCAAGTCTTCTTGATGACACAAAGACTTAGGTATCCTAGTTTAGATAGTGTGTTTTAGATCCATTTGTAAAGCTTAGTATAGTTGATATGCTCAAGTGCACAACACACACGTTTCATGATTTAGATTTGGTTTTCATGAATAGTTTGATCAAAACAAGTTTACTTTATTTCTATGTATATTAGATATGTTCTAGATATACATACATGCTCATATGACTTATACAAACTTAGTTTGACATACCTATTCATGTAGTTTTATGTTTTGGTATAAAACATATTTTTGAAGTTAAAGACAAAAACTATGATATATTTGTTGAATGTATATTAGACCTATGTCCATATGCATCATGCTTAATAATGTTCAAATATCATGTTTTTGTATTTCTATAAGTTTTAGGAAAATCAGATTTCCTATTGAAAAATCAAGTTTGATAAAAATACAAGTTTTGTTTTTGATAAAATTTGCAAGACTCAAAAATGAATTGATATGATTGATATATGTCTTGAAATTTTTATCACTTGTTTGTGTTTCAATATAAAATGTTAAAACAAGTTTTATGAGATTTTCAGAAAAGATAAAAGATTTTTATAAAACATTTTTTTCCAAATTTTCTGTCTTTTTTTGTGCTGACAGGCTGGTCGGTCGACCCGGACGGTCGACCGTACCAAGAGCCGGTCGACCCGTAGGGTCGACCGACGTGCACAGATGTGCACGTCTGGGCAGACACAAAAACAGTCGACCGAGCCGGTCGACCGGGTCTGAGAGCTCGGCTCTCGGGTTGTTTGGGTCGACCGTTCCGGTCGACCGAGATGAGAGCTCTGCTCTCTGTTTGGTTGGGTCGACCGGGCCGGTCGACCGCAGTTGCCCAACGGTCATATTTCTGACCGTTGGCGGTCGACCGGGCTGGTCGACCGGCAGTCTGTCAGGCTGCCAGCTCAGCCTAACGGCTAGTTTTCTGATGGGCCTATATAAACCCCATCTCTTGGGGATTTTGGCCAAGTTTTTAAGAGGAAAAATTCCAGTTTTCTGAGGTGTTTAAAAGAGTTTTAAAAAGAGTTTGTGGGCTTTAAAACTTCTCATCTTCATTATTTTAGGTTTTTGGAAAATCAAAGAAAACTAGATTTTGGGATTTTGATTTGATCTTGCATTTTCTATCTTTTACAAGAGATTTCCCAAGTAGTTTTTTCTTTGTTGCTTGTTTCCAAAAACACCTAGTTTTCCACACTTGAGCTATCATACTATCCTAATCTATTAGGATCTTGTTTTTGTTGAAAAGAAAAGAGTAAAAGAAAGAGAGAGTTTTGAGGTTGTTGTTGTAACCTCTAAGTTGTACACCCTTATTCTTGTTGTATCCCTCTTCGGTAGAGGTGATCGGGTGTTTGGTTTGTATCCCTCAAGTGTGAGGTGATTGAGATTGGTTGTGAGCCTCTTCGGTAGAGGTGTTGGGTATTGGTTGTTGTTGTATTGGCTACGGGCCTACCCCTCGGTTGTGAGGCGGTTGTTTGAGAGAGGAGTTAGGTACTCCATTGTTGTAAAATCCTTCTCGGTGAAGGTTCCCTCGGTGGGAGTCCTCGGTGGACGGTATAGTGGATTGAAAATCCTACACGGTGGTGTAGGCAGGGATGTAGAGCAAGGGTGCTCGAACCTCGTAACATATCTTTGTGTTTGCGTTTGATCCACTTGTCTCTAAACTCTCTCTCTTTACATTTGTGCAAAGCATCATACTTCATTCATATCATATTTGCTTGTGTTGAGCATAATTCATCTTGTCATATCATATTTATTTGCTTGTGTTGTGCCTTGCATAATCCATATTGCTATATCCTTGATTGCTTGGCTTGATTGTGTGTGCACATTGCTTGGATTGCTTGTGTGTGTGTGCTCAACTTATACTCATCCAACAAGAGCTTCACATAGCGCCTCAACCCATTTCAAGGGGAATCAAGGGGAGTTAGTCCAGAGCCTCGAAAGGAGAATTCGGCTACACTTGTTGTATTGTATTAGTTTGTGCATAATTTGCATTAGCTTCCGCATTTAGCGCACTTAGTTTTGCATTAAGTTTTAGATTAGCACTAACACCTATTCACCCCCCTCTAGGTGTTTTTCATCAAGTTGTAAGGTGATCCTTGTATTGGTTTGTGGTTATGGAGGAGGTTGAGATTATATTAGTTTTGAGTTTGCCTCAAGGAGGAGGTTGTGATTGTTGGCTTGGAGTTGTGCCTCAAGGAGGAGGTTGTGATTGTAAAGAGAGGAGTTGGTACTCCTTGTGAGAGTTCTTTGTGAACTAGCTAGTGGATTAGAAATCCTTCGTGTGTCGAAGGCGGGGATGTAGAGCTGGGTGCTCGAACCTCGATAACATATCTCTGTGTTTGCGTTTGATCCATTGACTCTCTCTCTATCTCACTCTTTACTTTGTGTATTGTGCAAATTGCTATATCTTATACTTGCTTGTGTGTGCATCATTGTTGTAATTGCAATTAGTTTTAAATTCCGCATTAAGTTCACTAGATTAGCATCGTCACCTATTCACCCCCCCTCTAGGTGACTTTTCAATTGGTATCAGAGCTAGCGCTCCTGATATTTAGGTTTAACCACCTAGGAGTGAGATCTTGGTTTGCTAATCTTCATTTGCATTGTCATTTGCACACATATTGTTGCACTTATGGCTAGCCCTCCTATGTTTGATCATTTTAGACTTGATGCTTGGAAGGCTAATATGACTAAACATTTAAAAGACCTAGGACATCTAGTTTATCAAGCCATTATCATAGAATCCCTCCCAAATAGTAGCAAGCATAAGAAGGCTAATGCATTAGCACTTAGGGCACTTAGAGCATCTCTAAATGAACATTTATTACATTTTTTGATCGTTATGATTCGGCTTTTGCAGTTTGGAGCATCTTGACTTCTCCCGAGCTTCCAAGGATTATCAACAAGATGAGGAGATCTAAGAGAGAAAAGTCCGAAGAGTAATGCCTCATGGTCCAAGGGAAGAACTCCCTTGAGGTACAATCGGATTCTCAAATAGATGATAGCTCTAGTTCCTATTGTCATGGATGTTTTGAAGTTCAAACTTTAAATATGGAACTTGTTCAAAGCTTGAAAATTTGTTAGAAAAACATGATTTGTTGAAAGATGATAATCTTGTTTTGAAAAATGAAATAAAGGATTTATGCTCTAATTTTGAATTGATGTTGCAAGAGAAGGAAAATATTGCAAGTGAATGTGACTCACTTAAATCTCAACTCGAACTTGCTTAAAGGAAAATGAATTTTTGAAAAACAAAAATGATTGTGATGATGTTGTAAAGCACAATGAGATTTTATCTTCAAAATTAGATCTTTTTTTTAAGAAAATGTTACCTTGAAAAATGAAATTGATTTCATAACAAAAGAATTGGATTTGGTTTTGAGTAAAAATAAATCTTTGCAAAATGATATTGATATTCATGTTTGCCATGCTAGTGTAGCTTCTACTTCTTGCACACCTATAGCATGCTTCACTTTGTCTTCTAGCATAGAAAATGATATAAATGTTTTGAAGAAAAGTGTTGATTGTTTAGGCTCCACTTTGAACCATTGTGCCATGAACCACACTCGTTTGGAATCCTTGGTTTGCAAGAAACAAGTTCCAACTATGCATGCACACCAAACACGGCATACACATGCCCATCACGGACACAATCATAACATGTATGCTCATGTGTACACTTGTACACATTGTGGCCGAAAAGGCCATCTTGCTAGATTTGTTATGATCGTATTTATAATGAAAATTTAGCAACTAATTATGTTTGGGTGAGAAAAGATATTAACCCCCGTGGACCCACAAGAAAATGGGTACCAAAAACTACCGCTTAACTTTTGATGTAGGTGGGAGCTCTCGCATCACTTGAGGGCATTGGTGCCTTGAGGTGGATGCATTCTAAGCTTAAAAGAGAACCATTGGATGCTTCACTCTCAAGGAGAATAGGTGGGAGGACCACCGTGGTTTGGAGAATTAGAGATGCACCTTCATCGGTTTTGGTATCATTCTCTAACTCCCATTTTTAATGTATGCTTTTCATGTTCATCTATTTATAGCATGTCATGGTTTATTGTTCATTATGCTTATGCCATGCTCTTTAGAATAGTGTTATACATGTTTAGTTACTTAACCACCTATGTCTTATATGGATCTATATTTAGTGTTCTCACATTGTTTAAACTAACATGTATGCCCTAGATCTAATGCACATGCATATGCATTATGACCATTTGGATGTTTATGATTTTTGTTCTTATTGAATCATGTTTCATTATTTCATGATTAGTATGATACTTGCCATGTTATTAGATTTATGCTTTACATGATTAGTTATTGAGACACCCATGTTTAGTATGGACCCATATTTTGTGTTCTCTTTATGTTTTAGCTATCATGTTTATCATAGGTTTAATGCACATGTCTTTATCATGCAAATCATATGGTTGACTATGATTTTTTATGATTCATGTTGATAAATAACTTGTGTTGTATGATTTCTAATTTAGCCACATGTTTTGATCATGTATTTCTTAATTCTAATAGCATGTGGATGTTCTTCTTGATCAATTTTATGATTGATTCCGTTTTATGCATAATGATTTGATTACTTGTTTAGATGTTAGTTTTCATTAAGACTAGAATTTATACTTGCACATGTAGTGGGACACAAATAAACCTTTATATATGTTTGTGCTTGGATGCTTATTTGTACCCATTAAATGTGTTAGTATAGCCTAGTTTTGATGATTCATGCATTCAAACATGTATTCCTATTTTTGATGTGTTTTCTATGATTAAGTATTTTAACTTCATGTATATGTCCATCTTGCCCAAACTATCATTTATACATATACATCCTTGAGCCACGTGCCTTCATGCATATACTTTTGTGGACTCATTGTGTTTAGGATATGTATGTATACTTTAGTTTGTACATGACATGCATATGCCTTGAAGTTTAAATCGTTTAAATGAATTTCATGTTCTCAAGGAATTTCATATGAGCTTTATTGAATATTTTCATGTCGATATGTGTCACATTTTTCTTGTACACTCACTTTATTAGTTTACTCATGATTTGTTTTCATGAGAATTTGAATGAGCTTTATGGACTTTGAGTGTTTAGTGATCATGTGATTTACATGTGTTTCATGAAAAACAATTGTGCTTTATTCCTTACTTGAAGGATTTCGTACTAGTTTTAAAAGTTTTTCCTATAACTAGTTCGTATTCCTCAATTTGGTAGAGTTTTTCAAACAAACTATAATTCCAAATCTATTTTTGAAAACCCCTACCTTTAATGGGCGGTTGGATGGGAGACCATGTTCAAGTATGTTTTATCTTGAAAAATCATCTAAAACTTAAACATGAATGGGTGGTAGTTGATATGAGTCATACACTTGATCTTATTGTTGTTTCAATTGGTATCATTGAATTCTTTCAATTGGTATCAATCTTGACATCCTTTTGTATACTCATATATGTTTTGTTTATATATGTATGCTTACACTTCATATAGTATCAATTTCAATTGGTATCTATTTCTTACATACATATATAGATGATTTATTGTGCTTATTATATCCCTATATCTTGAAGCACAAATTTGGTTATGTTAAGCTTGAGTTTTTCAATTGGTATCCATACAAGCTTTATCATAATTTTAAGATTGCTAAGCTTGAATTTTTAATGAATATCATGTTTCAATTGATTTAATTTTCAATTGGTATCTTATTTCAAGCCTATGCATATTTTCTTTTGGTATTTCATAAAGGGGGAGAAAACTCGTATTTTATATTTCAATTGGTATTTGGTTTACCATTGTTTTTGTTTCCCACTCCCTAACTTTATGATATTAAAGTAATTGGTATCATATGCTTATAATGAAAAATATCTATTGGTATCAAGTTTACATTACATGTTTTCATTTTGATATAAAATGTTATTTTGTTTCAATGCCTTGTTTATTTCAAATAGGATTTGGCATTTCTCAAAGTTTGTTATTTTCAATGGTATCATATTGACTTTGGTTTACCCCTTGGAATAATTATTGCTTCTTTGTTTTGAAGATTTAGGGGGAGAAGTATTTGTTTTCATTATGTTTGTTTTACCCCTTTGTTGATGATTGACAAAAAGGGGGAGAAGAATTTGTAGTTTATATGCATGGTTGATTTATGCATATGTTTTAGTTGGTTTTCATTAGTAATAATATGTTGGTTTCAATATTATTGTTTTATTGGTATCAAGAGCATGTTTCATTGTTTATGTTTTATTTTAATTGGTATCCAGAACATGTTTATATGTGTTTAAGAACATTCATTGCATATCATGTGTTTAAGAACATTCATTGCATATCTATATGTTTATTGTTATGCATGAGTTAAGGGGAGCTTCTTTGAAGCTTTACTTTAATCCATGCATATATAACTCCATGAGTTTTGTCATCATCAAAAAGGGGGAGATTGTTGCCCAAAGGCCTTCCACTCTAGTTTTGATGATGATTAACTCATGTAGTTATGTGTACTAATAATCTTGCAATGTTTAATTTTCAGATATTTAACAAGATATTAGTTGGTGAAAGCTTCCACACA